>CM075213.1:21001472-21003972 GCA_037577465.1 Liposcelis bostrychophila | reverse complement strand
CGGAGTGCGAGATCTGGCCTCGGCCCGGCCGTATCGAACGATGGCAAAAACCTCTCCTATAAGGAGCCCCGGGCGTCGTCCTTTTGCAGGACATTCCCGTATTCCGCGGTCTTCCGTCCCGGCAACGGGCTCCGGTGGACACTAAAACGTGGACCGGGGAGTTCTGTGATTGATGGTGGCGTCATTTGCGGGGCGATAGTTTTGCCGAGTCGAGCGGCGTTTGTTTCGGGGCTTCACGCGACCCGTCTTGAAACACGGACCAAGGAGTCTAACGTGTGCGCGAGTCATTGGGTACGAGTCGAGACCCAAAGGCGAAATGAAAGTGAATCGTAACGAACCGTGCAATAGTACGCCAGTCGTTTACGAAAGGGACGATGCTTGTCCGCAAGGACCAAAGTGCCTGGACTGAGGGGAAACCCGAAGTTCGGAGGCCGGCCGCAGTCCCGGGGCGCCTCGCTCACCCCCGTGTTTGTTCGTGGTTTTCGGATTACGTCGGCACGGTGCGGATGAGGCGCACCCAGAGCGTACCCGTTAGGACCCGAGAGATGAACTATACCTGGTCAGGATGAAGTCAGGGGAAACCCTGATGGAAGTCCGTCGAGATTCTGACGTGCAAATCGATCTCTCGAACTGGGCATAGGGGCGAAAGACCAATCGAATCATCTGTTAGCTGGTTTCACCCGAAGTTTCCCTCAGGATAGCTGACGGGCTATTAAAAACGAATGTGTTTCATCCGGTAAAGCGAATGATTAGCGGCCTTGGGGTCGAAATGATTTCAACCGATTCTCAAACTTTAAATGGGTGAGAACCCCGGCTTGCTTAATTGAAGCTCGGGGCATTAAAACTTGCCCGTCAAGTGGGCCATTTTTGGTAAGCAGAACTGGCGCTGTGGGATGAACCAAACGCCGAGTTAAGGCGTCTAAATCGGAGCTCATGAGACACCATGAAAGGTGTTGGCTTCTATAGACAGCAGGACAGTGGCCATGGAAGTCGGAATCTGCTAAGGAGTGTGTAACAACTCACCTGCCGAAGGAGCTAGCCCTGAAAATGGATGACGCCAAAGCTCCGTGCCTATACTCGGCCGTCGGATGGCATCGGGGGAGGTTATCGTGCGTTTCGGCGTGTCGATCTCGCCCATAAAGCCCCGACGAGTAGGGTGTACGTGGCGGTGTGCGCAGAAGGGTCTTAGACGTGAGTCTACCTGGAGCCGCCGCTAGTGAAGATCTTGGTGGTAGTAGCAAATACTCGATAGAGAACCTGGAGGACTGACGTGGAGAAGGGTTTCGCGTGAACAGCAGTTGCACGCGAGTCAGTCGATCCTAAGCACTAGGGGAACCTGATGTCGATGCGGAAGGGCTTCTTTGAAACGACTTTCTCGAAACCAAAGTACCGCTCTATAGATTTAGAGTCGCGAAACGGTGAGAATTTGTAAAGAAATACGCCTCCCGTCGAGTGCGAAAGGGAATCCGGTTCATATTCCGGAACCACGATGCGGAACCGATCTCAAAGATGCGGGCCTTCGTCTAGAGCGAAAGCTCGTCGGGGTAACCCAAAAGAACCCGGAGACGCCGTCTGGAGATCCCGGAAGAGTTTTCTTTTCTGTATGAGCTATCATGTCCCCTGGAATGCTTTCGCAGCGAGGTAGGGTATAGATAGCGAAGAGCGACGCACTTCCAGCGTCGTCGGGATTTTCCAGCCGGACCATGAAAATCCGGGAGAGGGCCACGCGGAGAACCGCTCGTGCTCGTACCCATATCCGCAGCAGGTCTCCAAGGTTCATAGCCTCTAGTCGATAGAATAATGTAGGTAAGGGAAGTCGGCAAGTTTGATCCGTAACTCCGGGAAAAGGATTGGCTCTGAGGGCCGAGGCGCGACGGGCCCGGTGTGGGATGAGGTCACAAAACAGGCCGGGGGACTGGGCGAATCGGGAAGCAATTCTCGTGAGTTCGGTCCCCTTTAGGTCCTGGTACGGACCTCGGAACCACCGGTCGCTACTGAGGGTCTTCGGGGGCGTACTGCGTTCTCGGAGTTGGGAGTCGTCCTCGCGGCTTCCGGTAAAACTCTCTTCGTCCGCCACTTAACGGCCAACTCAGAACTGGCACGGACCAGGGGAATCCGACTGTCTAATTAAAACAAAGCATTGCGATGGCCTCAGCCAGGTGTTGACGCAATGTGATTTCTGCTCAGTGACTTGAATGTCACGGGGAAGAAATTCCCTTAAGCTCAGTTAAACAGCGGGAGTAACTATGACTCTCTTAAGCTCGACTCGCCAAATGCCTCGTCATCTAATTAGTGACGCGCATGAATGGATTAACGAGATTCCCAATCTGTCCCTATCTACTATCTAGCGAAACCACTGCCAAGGGAACGGGCTTGGAGAAATTACGGTGTTAACACCTTCACGACCAAATCTTCCCGCGGCACACTCTCTGTCCAGGGTAGCCGGTCGTCAACTTGCATTCTATGGGACAGTCATATTGTGCAGGGATAATTTCTCCTA
>CM075213.1:20999310-21000472 GCA_037577465.1 Liposcelis bostrychophila | reverse complement strand
CCATAGGAGAAATTATCCCTGCACAATATGACTGTCCCATAGAATGCAAGTTGACGACCGGCTACCCTGGACAGAGAGTGTGCCGCGGGAAGATTTGGTCGTGAAGGTGTTAACACCGTAATTTCTCCAAGCCCGTTCCCTTGGCAGTGGTTTCGCTAGATAGTAGATAGGGACAGATTGGGAATCTCGTTAATCCATTCATGCGCGTCACTAATTAGATGACGAGGCATTTGGCGAGTCGAGCTTAAGAGAGTCATAGTTACTCCCGCTGTTTAACTGAGCTTAAGGGAATTTCTTCCCCGTGACATTCAAGTCACTGAGCAGAAATCACATTGCGTCAACACCTGGCTGAGGCCATCGCAATGCTTTGTTTTAATTAGACAGTCGGATTCCCCTGGTCCGTGCCAGTTCTGAGTTGGCCGTTAAGTGGCGGACGAAGAGAGTTTTACCGGAAGCCGCGAGGACGACTCCCAACTCCGAGAACGCAGTACGCCCCCGAAGACCCTCAGTAGCGACCGGTGGTTCCGAGGTCCGTACCAGGACCTAAAGGGGACCGAACTCACGAGAATTGCTTCCCGATTCGCCCAGTCCCCCGGCCTGTTTTGTGACCTCATCCCACACCGGCCCGTCGCGCCTCGGCCCTCAGAGCCAATCCTTTTCCCGGAGTTACGGATCAAACTTGCCGACTTCCCTTACCTACATTATTCTATCGACTAGAGGCTATGAACCTTGGAGACCTGCTGCGGATATGGGTACGAGCACGAGCGGTTCTCCGCGTGGCCCTCTCCCGGATTTTCATGGTCCGGCTGGAAAATCCCGACGACGCTGGAAGTGCGTCGCTCTTCGCTATCTATACCCTACCTCGCTGCGAAAGCATTCCAGGGGACATGATAGCTCATACAGAAAAGAAAACTCTTCCGGGATCTCCAGACGGCGTCTCCGGGTTCTTTTGGTTACCCCGACGAGCTTTCGCTCTAGACGAAGGCCCGCATCTTTGAGATCGGTTCCGCATCGTGGTTCCGGAATATGAACCGGATTCCCTTTCGCACTCGACGGGAGGCGTATTTCTTTACAAATTCTCACCGTTTCGCGACTCTAAATCTATAGAGCGGTACTTTGGTTTCGAGAAAGTCGTTTCAAAGAAGCCCTTCCGCATCGACAT